>VZTY01035141.1:15639-26021 GCA_013400935.1 Turnix velox
TTTCCTTTTTTTTTTTTTCCTTTTTTTTTTTTCTTTTTTCCTTTTTTTTTTGGGTGTTTATTCCTTTTTCTTGAGAATTATGACTCAACACTCAGTGTTTTCAAGTTAAAGCCCCTCTGCTCGCTCAGCTCCTCAACTCAATACTTCTCCCCTCCCCAAAATGTTGCCTGAGAATAGGCTAAACACATCCCAGTGAAGGATTAAAAGGGGAAATCCATTGCTAAAGATGCCCTACACCCTGTGGGCAAGATGATGCTGGGACCAGGAGGATGGAGGCAGGAGCTACTGGGAGCTGGGATTAGACCTTAGTCTGGAGAATCAGCAGATCCACGTGTTAGGTAGTGGGTTTTTCTTATAATTTTTTTTTTTAGAGTAAAGAAAAAGCCTCTCAAGAGCTCAAAGGCCCTTCAGATCTATTTGTAGGCAGGAGTTTGAAACGTTCCTCTGATGCATTTGCATATTTAAAAATAAAAGAGAGGCGAGAAGATAAAAGGGAAGAGCTTGTGCATGGCAAGCACTTGGCCTGGTGCTCACAGAAACCATGGGAAGGTGATTTCACCTGGGGAAATCCCACTCAAGCCACTGTAAAAATCAAAAAAATTTAATTTTTTTTCCTTGGCTTACTTCTAATCTTTTATTCTTCCTGATTTTTATGTTCTTCTCCATCACAGGAGCAACCTCCCTTCCCCACTAGAGCTGACAGCAAGGTTGGGCTGAAGTTTTGATCCCCTAAAAGGGCTACAAGGAAGATGGAGACAAGTTTTTCAGCAGGATAAAGGGTAATATCTTTAAATTAAAAGGGGGAAACCCCTCACTAGGTATGAGGAAAGATTTTTTTTTTTAAATTGGCAAGACACTAGCCCAGGTTGCCCAGAGAAACTGTGGCTGCCTCATCCCTGGAAGGGTTCAAAAGCCAGGTTGGACATGGCTTGAAGCAACCTGGGTTGGTGGGAGGTGTCTTTAAAAGGTTTCTTCCAAGCCAAATCTACTCTATGATTAATTGTGCTGCTAATGACTGTGTATGTCACAATTTATCCCTGGGAACTGGACATCATTTTTTGTGACATTCCCAGATTTGTCAGCTGGAATTGGTCCTGCTGCTACATTAGCTGGAAAACAAACAAAACCATGGCCAAGTTGGCTGCATGCCTATTGCTAGGAACCTGCTGGAAAAAGACAGGAGAGATCCAATATTGCAATTAATAGGTCCACAGGGGTGTTTTGAGAAGAGCTTCAATGTCTTCACTCCACCAGTGCCTTCAGCACTTCCTTTCAGACTCAGACAAAAGCTCTTACTGACAATCCCTGCTCTTTTCCAAGCTTGGTCCCTATGGAGACCCACCAGAATCTGCCTTTCTCCTCTTGTTAGTGTCCTCCCAGGGCTGCTGACAGCTCAGAGGGTTGCAAGGGGAAGCAGGGACAACTGTCTCCATGCTTTCCATCTTGATTCTTTGTGGAAACACTGGATCAGAGAGACATTTCACCATCAGGGGGGTTGGAACTAGATGATCTTTAAGGTCCCTTCCAACTCAAACCATTCTATGATTCTGTGGGTTCCTTCATACATAACTACAGGTACTGATGGGTTATGCTGGACTTGGGCAAGCCTGGAGCTTGTAACTTGTGTCTTTCTTGGTACAAACCCTGTTAATCACAAATCCAAGGAAATATCTCACCTCCTCTCACATGTGGATGATACCAGGGCTTCTGGTAGAGCTGGCAGAGAGGCTGCTTTGCCTTCTTTCCCCAGGAAACTCTTCTCTCCTGCCTGCCAAATTAGCCAGGGATGCTTCCTGTAGCCTGGGGAGCCAGAAAAGAGAAATTGTAGTCATTATTTCTGTATGCAAATAGTTGGGAGATGTTCAGATGAGGCTCAGGAGAGACCTCAAAGTGACTTCATAGTACCTGAAGGGGGCTACAAAAAGGCTGGGGTAGGACTTTTTAACATGGTCCAGGATGGCAGGACTAGGAGGAATGGAAGCAAATTGTAAGAGGGGAGATTTAGGTTGGAGAGAAGAAAGAAATTCTTTAGGGTGAGGGTGGTGAGACACTGGCAGAGGTTGCCCAGAGAGGTTGTGGATGCTCCCTCTATCCGTAATTCTGTCTAAGGCCAGGCTGGATGAGGCATTGAGCAACCTGGTGTAATGGGAGGTGTCCCTGCCCATGGCAGAGGGGTTGGAACTAGATGATTTTCAAGGTCACTTCCAACCCAAACCATTCTATGATTCTATGAAGAAGCTGGCTCTCAAGGAGTTAAGACAGTTGTGGCTCATCCTTCCTTTGGTGTGGGAAAGGCAAGGAAAAAAAATATCTAAAGAGGTAGAACCAGACCTATTTATATCAGTAAAGGATCCATCCCTCTCCTTATTGCTTTTGGGAGCCTCTTTAATAAGCTCTGCTGGGGGAAAACTCTTTCCCTGAGCCATCCAAGAGTGGACCCTTGGGGACACTTGGGCAGATGAGAACTTGGGAGCAGCCTCACTGCTTTGCTCTCTTGCATGCTCTGCAATCTTGTCCCTTGTTCCAATTATTTTTACAGCCTTTCTTTCACTGTTTATCCCCATCTCTGAGCCTGATGGTCTCCACAGCATGAAGGGAGCTCAGGGGATCTCACTGGTCCCCAGGGAGCCCTTTATTCCCATCCTGTTGTCCCAGGGGTGGGCATCAGGAGGGAATGAAGGGCTTCCAGTGGTCCAGCTCCCTGTGTTTTCAGCATCTGTTTGAGAAAGGGCAAAGAGCAGATGGAGAGAAGCTATTTGCAGGCAGGAGGAAGGTTATAGACCCCATCAAAGCAAACCTTTACAGGTGCTTGACCAGCAGCTGTTTGTAGGCACTTGGCACAATAGCAGAGATGCTGCCATTTAGGGTGCAATCATCATTTTAAACCCTCTCCTTTTCCTCCCTGTGCTCCAAAATTGAGCAATAAAAACCTAACTCGAGGTGGGGGTGGAACAAATCACCACCTTTATAGTTTGTCCCCAGGCTATTGGGGAAAACTATCTGGGAGAACAAGTGCTTCTTGCTGTGGTTGGGAAGGGGATGAGCAGCTCAGGAACTCCCCCTCTAACCTCTGCCATGATCCTTCTAGGGATGTCAGCCCCTCCAGGATGGAACCCACAGGGGAAGGGACAATTTTGGAGCAATTTAAGCCTGAAGAAAACCTTTCCAGTTTGAAACTGGTCCCCACTTCCTTTTTTTTTTGTGTGTCCTGGGGGAGAAAGGAAAAGCCAAAACTAAGAAGGGAGCTAAACTGCTGTTTTCATCAGCTCAAAGGCACTCACTCCACTAGCTGTGTGTGGTTTTTATTTGAATTTTTTTTTTTTTTTAAATTAAATGCTTGCATCCAATTGTATTTGCACAGCCTAACGTTCTCATCCAAGGCAATCACTTCAAATCACTGTTCCTCAAATCCTCTGGGGCATCTGCAGCAAACAGAGGGCCCAGGTCAAATATAAAACTTCTGGCTTATTTGGGAAAGCCTGTGTCAGGGTTAGCTTTGCATTAATGAACCATGTAAATCACAGCCAGTTGTTAAATAATAGGGGAAAAAGGAGGGGAAGGCAGAAGGGATTTTTTTTTACACAGGGAGCTCTGCAGCTACAAGGTTTCTGTGTCAGCCTTGCAAACCCACCAGCTTGGAGGACAGAAGTTTCCCATCCAAACAGTGCTTCTTCAGATGCCCTTGCTACTCCCCAGAGATCCTGCACAGATTTCAGCAGGGCTTCAGAGGCATTTGGAGGAGCCCAATGTGAATGTAAATATTTTTAGTTGCTAAAAAAAAAAGGAAAAAGGTAGAAAGAGAGAGACAGGTTGCTTGTCTTCTCCTTCCAGCTTTCCCTGCAGTGCTGGGATGCAGGGATGAGATTCCACCCTCTGTCACCAAATCCCAAACACACAGTGATGTTTTGTGGTTTATCAATCACCCTTCAGTCTCCACACACCAAAAAAGCCCAGTCATGAAAGGGGTTTTTCAGCTCCACATAATGTATTCTTATTGTTTTAATATGAAAAAATAAAGAAAGAGGGGGGTAGGGAGGATGGGACTAGTAACTGGACATATTGCTTGGCTGGAACTGCAGGTTTTTCCTGGCTCTCTTCCTTTCCTCTCCATCTGTCCCAAGAGTCAATGTCCTCTCCATTTCACAGCCCATAACACAGCCTGGCTTTGCCATTTCATCCCTGCTTGGCTGGAGAAAACCCTTTCCATCCCAGCTTCAGGGCTTGACCTGCTGATGGGCACCAGCTGATGGCCCCACTGGAGCTGACACATTGTTTAACAGCCAAAGAGGTGTAAAATATCCCAAACAGACAAGAAAAAAACATCTGACCTCTCTTGTCCTAAGACTGGCACCCACCACTAACACATAGACATTCAATGTTCAACAATTATTGCACAGGGAGTGAGTTTGGGGATGTTTATACTCTTGTTTTCTACCAAGAGACTTCACATGACATGTAAAATGTTGTATTTCCTACCTGTTTTATCACAGAATCCCAGAATGTCAGGGTTTGGAAGGGACCTCAAGAGGTCACCTAGTTCCATCCCCCTGCCAGAGCAGGAACACCCAGACTAAAAAACCTCCAATGGGTTATTCCTAAAATTAGCCTTAGGTGTTTCAAAGAACAGTTGAGAAAACAGGGTTTTTTTTAATTATTATAGAATCACAGAGCTGGAAGGGACCTTCAAAGGACTTCTAGTTCAACCCCTCTGCAGTGACAGGGACATCCTGCACTAGATGAGGTTGCTCAGAGCTTCATCCAGCCTGGCCTTGGATGTCTCCAGGGATGAGGTCTTCACCACCTCTCTGGGCAACCTGTTTCAGTGTTTCACCTCTTCCATGGTGAAAATATTATGGAGGATATATGAAGAAATTATGGATGAGCCCTGGATATGTTTCTCCTGCATCCACACTTCCCTCTGGACTGTGGTACCTGTGGAGTAGGAGCTTAGCTATGTACACATTGGGCAGGGAGATGGTTTAGTGCTAGATCTGAATTTTCTGAGCTGAAAAGTCCCTTAAAACCTTGGAAGAAACAGTTTCTGAAAGCTGTGGGCTGGGCTGGCTGATGAGAAAAAGGGATGGGGAGCTGTAGTGAATCATCCCAACATCCCACACGTGAGCCAGCTGGTGAAGTCACACCCACCACTGAGCTGTACATCATCTGAGAGATGCACCTTTCACCACCCTGATCCCAAACACCTCACTGAAGGCAACAAATAAAATCCATTAAGCTCACACAACAGCACTGGGACAGGATTTTCCCTCTTCACTCTCAGCATTAGATCACTTAGATCATTTACCAGAGCTGTGAAGATGCATTTACTCACACTGGGTCAAATCTGGAATCAGTCAACCAAGGGGTAGAGAGTGACAATATTTCATGACCAAGTAATCTGCCTGGGTTGATCTGATTTATGGAAGAGACACATTCCCAGCACCCATGTGCTTATTAATGCAAATGTTCACAACCTCATGCACCAGATGGCTGTCAGGAAACATCCACAACCTCAGCAGCTCCAGTGAGTTTCATTTATCACAGAATCATAAGTTTGGAAGGGACCTCCTAAGGCCATCTAGTCCAACCCCACTGCGGTGAACAGAGACATCCTGCATTAGATCAGGTTGCTCAAAGCATCATTAAACCTGGCCTTGGATGTCTCCACCACCTCACCAGGCAATCTAAGCCAGTGTCTCACAACTTTGATGGGGAAGAACGTCTTCCTCATGTCTCATCTAACCCTGCCCTGCTCTAGTTTCAAACCATTGACCCTCATCCTATCCATGCCCGGACAAACAGCCCTGCCCCAGCTTTCCTGTAGCCCCTTCAAGCACTGGGAGGCCACTGTGAGGTCTCCTTGGGTTCCTTCTATCCTCTAGAATGAACAGCTCCAGCTCTCTCAGCCTGTCCTCACAGCAGAGGTGGCTCCAGCCCTCACATCATCCTCATATCCTCCTCTGGACCCTCTCCAATAGTTCTATTTATCCTCCTCTAACAGATGAGCTGGTCCTCAATTAGCTGATGTGTAGGTGGATAGATTGGGGTGGCAGCAAGGTGAGCTGCCTCCTTCCCATCCATTTTGGCTCAGTTGGCTGAGATTACCCAGGCCTTCTCTACACCAGAGCAGGACAGAGCTTCTCCACACTTCACACAGCATCTGCAGATCCTCCTTTGTTTAGGAGACCACAGTGACCAAGCAACAGAGCAGTGATGGACTCAGGCTGATGGAGATGATGGCTGGCCATCAAGTGTCAGAGAACTAGAAAAAAGTCAAACTCTTCATTAGGGAGTGGAGCAACTAGATAAAAGGAAATATTTTTAAACTGAAAAAGGGGGAGATTTGGATTAAATATTAGGAAGAATTTTTTCCCTATGAGGCTACAGCTTTGGTTGCCCAGGCTGCTTCATCCCTGAAGGGGTTCAAGGCCAGGTTGGACAAGGCTTAGAGCAACCTGGGCTGGTGGGGGTGTCCCTATCCAGGGCAAAGCATAGAACAGGATGTGATCTTTAAGGTTTCTTCCAACCCAAACTATTCTATCATTCTATAGCTGCATCAAAGCAGCACATCTTTTAACAAGCTAAGTCCATAAAAGACCACCTTCAGGGTTACAGCCAAAAATGAGGTTGGAAAAGCAGTGCTTATTTCAGAGAGCTCAGAGCCAAACAAGCAGAAGTAACTAAAAGAGAAAAAAAATCCCTGCTCAAATGTTTTCCCCAGCTCCTGACGAAGCCAATCTGCCACTGCATCATCCCCTTCCTGTGACAGATCCTGAGTGAGATGAATTGGTGACTTCAGAAGGAGGTAGAAAGAGAACATGGGAACAGAAAAACAAAGAGGTTTCACCTTTTTGTTCCAGGATTAACTAATGCTGTTTGTACACTCATTTTCTACAGAGAGAGTGATCAGATTTAGGCAGGAGATAAGAAANCAGTCTGATGGAGCATGTTGGCACATGGGACATGACTCAACTTACCCTAATTGCTTTCATTACCCACAACAATTCCTGGTTCTGCTGAAAGGGCTTCAGTTTTATCTGCCACTAATCAGATAAGATTATTAGGCTGGGAGCCTGTAGACCTCTTCAAGCTCTCAGTGTCTTCAAGAGACCAGGCTGGAAACTTGGCATTTGTATATATTTAGCTCTAGAAAGTAATGGATGCAAAGTGGAAGAGGGGAGATTTAGGCTGGAGAGAAGAAAGAAGTTCTTTCTTGTGAGGGTGGTGAGACACTGGAAGAGGTTGCCCAGAGAGGTTGTGGATGCCCCCTCAATCCCTGGAGGTGTTTAAGGCCAGGCTGGATGAAGCACTGAGCAACCTGGTGTAGTGGGAGATGTCCCTGCCCATCACAAGAGGGTTGAAACTAGATGATCTTTAAGGTCCCTTCCAACCCAAACCACTCTATCATTCATTTCCCTCTGACCAGTGATGCCTGACTCCCTAAAACCCATCCATTTCCACCTCTACCAAGCCCTCAGCACCAACACAAGATTTTCTTCCTTTGTCTTGAGGCTGACATTTGCAAATATAGGTGTTTAGACATAATCCCTTCTTCTGCTGAGGTGCTTTTTAAACCAAGCTGGAAGGAAACAGATGTACATTTATTTTTCTCCACATTTCTCAGCGAGATGCCATCGCTGCCTCAAGCTGAACATTTCCCTTCTGCAGGAGCTGGGTATTTACATGCTGGAATAATGAACCATCAGCTGAGTCGCTGCAGAGTGACAGGGACATTCTGCATTTCATGACTCTTTGTGAAAACAGGCCCCTGTTGATAAGGACAGATTTTTTCCCAGGAGGAGCAGACCCCTATTTGCAAGTGATATTTTCAGGGAAACACTAAGCTCTAAGACTCAGGGCAAGAGGAGGGGGTGAGATGTGTCAGAAAGAGCCAACTCAAAAGTTCAATTGATTCTCATCTCCACATGGTTCTTCAGGGCCTGGAGTTGGATAAATGTAATAACAAAATGAATTTCAATGAATAATAAGGTTGGAAGGAACCTCCAAAGGCCATCTAGTCCAACATCCTGCACTAGATGAGGTTGCTCAGAGCCTCAGCAAGCCTGACCTTGGATGTCTCCAGGGATGGGGTTTCTACCACCTCTCTGGGCAACCTTGGCCAATGTCTCACCACCCTCATGGGGAAGAACTTCTTCCTAATGTCTCATCTAACCCTGTCCTGCTTTTCTGTAGCCTCTTCAAGCACTGGAAAGACATTGTGAAGTCTCCTTGGGATCATTCTCTTCTCCAGGCTGAACAGTCCCATCTCTCTCAGCCTCTTCTCATAAGAGAAGTGCTCCAACCATTGCATCATCCTCATGGACCCTCTCCAAAAGCTCCACATCCTTCTTAAATTTCTATTTTTGCTGCTGAGATTACTGTCTTGGAAGCTCCATTACCTTACCCTTTAGCTTTTTTGGCATTGGTCAATGGACAAGATCTGAAATTTCCACTCTTGAGTGTAAACTGGAAGAGGGGAGATTCAGAAAGGAGATAAGAAAGAAATCCTTTATGGTGAGGGTGGTGAGACACTGGAAGAGGTTGTCCAGAGAGGTTGTGGATGTCCCCTCAATCCCTGGAGGTGTTTAAGGCCAAGCTGGAGAAGGCATTGAGCAACCTGGTGTAGTGGGAGGTGGGGTTGGAATTAGATGATCTTGAAGGTCCCTCCCAACCCAAACTATTCAATGATTCTAGCATCTGCAATAGAATAAAAAAAAGGAAGCAGAGAGCTAAGTCAAAGAGTAATGCAGGGGTTAATAAACCCATCAGCAATAAATCCATTTGAAATGTTTGATAAGAAACTATTCCTTGCATCCAAGCTGGCAGTTCCCTTTTTTTTTTCCTCCCTCTTTGAAAGATTTTTTTTTTTTTTAACAGCAGTGAGGAATTTAAATACATCCATATAATGCAGCTTCAGACAGCAAACAGGATTAAACCCCAGCTCCAGAAAAGGAGAGCAAGTCAGATTACTTGTCAAAATTAAATTTGCCTTTGGATGCCATTAAGTTCTACATTAAAAAGCTCTGGGGATTAGGAGATAAAAGAGCTAAATCCAATCTGGAGACAAGCTCAGAGGAAAAATGTCAGGCAGCCAGTAATCCAGGCTCTTTCCTCTAATAGGATCCTCCTGAAGTCAAAGGAAGTGAGAATAATTATTTAATTCCATTTTGGAGCCTGGGTTTCTTTATCGACCCGGCTCAGCATCGCTGTTATGATGGAAAATCAACTGGTGGCACAGATTTCACAGCTCCCACCACCACTTTGCTTTGCTTTGTGTTACTCACTGAGAGATTTAACCACCACTAAACTGTCTCCAGACCAGGAGCAGGGAATGGTCTCCCACCACTGGGGAGTAATTCCTCACCATAACCCATGAGCAGCAGCAGAAGTCCTCTCTTGGGTATTTTTCACCTTTTTAAGGGTAATAAATAAGCCCTCATATTATGCTGAAGCACAGAGAAGGTGTTGCTCTTCCTTACACCACAACTGCCATAAAAACTCAACACTTTATAGGATCATAAAATGGTTTGAGTTGGAAAGGACCTTCAAGATCATCTAGTTCCAACCCCCCTGCCATGGGCTGGGACTTTTCCCACTACACCAGGTTGCTCAGTGCCTCATCCAGCCTGGCCTTAAACGCCTCCAGGGATTGAGGGGGCATCCACAACTTCTCTGGGCAACCTCTTCCAGTGTCTCACCACCCTCACCATAAAGAAATTCTTTCTTCTCTCCATCTTAAATCTCCCCTCTTCCAACTTGCATCAATTACTCCTAGATGATTACTGATTGCTAATTCCCACCCTCAGCAGTATCTAAAGAGCTTTGCCCATTGCTCAGCTTCAAAGGAACTTCAGCTTGGATCCCTCAGCGTGTCAGATGGGATGGGGCTTCTCATGTCTTGTGCCATGCTGGAGAATGAAATCATCCTCTGAGTCAACCCATGCGTGCCTGCAGATAACTGTGCAACCATGGTTACAGTCTTTTAGGTGCTGGGATATTTGGGGCAGACTGTCATTTTTGGCTCTGTGGCTGTGCTTTGGAAGATGAAGGAGAAGCTGCTAGAAAAGGCTCTGGCCCTCTGAGTCTTTGGAAGATTGAAAATGGAGCACGGTGTTCAGTTCTGGAACCTTTGATGAAGGACATTGAGCTGTTGGGGCAGGTCCAGAGGAGGGCCATGAAGATGATGAGGGGGCTGGAGCACCTCTCTTATGAGGACAGGCTGAAGGAGTTTGGGTTGTTGATCCTGGAGAAGGCTCAGGGGGGACCTCAGAGTAGCTGAAGGGGGCTACAGAAAGGCTGGGGTAGGACTTTTTAATAGGGTGCAGGATGGCAGGACTAGGAGGAATGGATGCAAATTGGAAGAGGGGAGATTTAGGATGGAGAGA
>VZTY01035141.1:31258-46175 GCA_013400935.1 Turnix velox
CATGGTTTCTCTGAGCAGAATTTGGGGGTTGTGAGGGTGTTACAGCAGGTTCTACCTCCCCATTGCTTTCCAGAAGAGCCCCAAACACACTCACAAAGGCAAAACCCAAGAGTTTTGACAAGGAATTGAGCAACCTGATCTAGTGAAAGGTGGAAGGGGGGTTGGAATTAGATGATCTTTAAGGTCTCATCTCCAAGCCAAACCATTCTGTGGTTCTAGGGTTCCTCTGACCCATGTGCTCATCAGATGAAGAGCAGTGCCACACATAATCCTCTGTGACAAATAGATTTTCCCCAGGAATCCCATAAAGGACTTGGAAAGGACATTTAAAGCTTCATAAAGCACTTGGCTAATGACTTGCTTTGCCACTGTTAAATCAAAGGGCCATCATTTAGCACTGGAACTTTCCACATTTGCTCTACAGGGGGGAGGAAAAAGGGGAAAAAAAATAAAAAGAGTGCTGACATTTGCAAAATACTTCTCAAGCCATATTAGATGGTGTTAATTTAAATGACTTGCTGGGTAATGAGCTACCAGAAGAAAGAGGAAATCAATCAGAGTCTTAGCACAATTAAAGCCAGGCTGCCCTGTGCCAGTGTGGGCAGAACCAGCTGCTCTGGCCCTGGTGGCATCTTCCAGATTATCCTTCCGTGGATAATCCTTTCCACACAACACCTCCCTTCATCCCCACAACACAATACAGGGGGGCTCATGCCTTTCATAGGATTTAACAGCACATGGATGGCTTCCACCAGCAAGAGGAGAAAAGCTGCAATGAGGGACAGCAAATGCTTTTTTAAATGCTTTTTTCCTCAGTGGTTCTTGCCCCATCCTTTCAATCAACACCATTTCCATCCTTTCTGGGGGTCACACACTGGTGGTGTAGCCCCTCAGTGCCCTGTTTCACCTTAGCTTCACTCTGCTTTGAGACCTAGTTGCCATCAAAACCAATAGAGAAGGAAAAGGATGCTCCAGGAAAAAGGGAAAAAAATAAAAAAGCAATGAAATGGAGGAAAAAAAAGAAGGCAATATGAACAAAACACTTTTTTTTTTCCATCCCCAAAAGGTACCTTTCAGGTGGTTAGATTGTAGTGCAGATTAACAGCGAGGTGAACCTTTTATAACACCATTACAGGCACTCTGTGTGTTTGAAAAGTGAATTACAGCACAAAATGGAACCACAGTGGAGGATTTCAGGGGCTCTTTGGAGAAGCACAGCTCAGCTGTGTATTCTCTAAACATTCTGCAGTTTCCTCTCCAAAATTCACCTAAACATCTGCCTGACTTTAAGTGCTTCCTTAGCACTCAGCTTTGCTAAACAGGAGCCTGTTCCAGAAAGCTCAGCACGAGGCTTCTGCCTTCTAAAGCTCTTAAATATCAGGGAAAAAAAAAGGGCAAAACTGCTGCTAAAAGGAACACAGCCTTTATTCATCCTCTGAACAGGCACATTTGGGAAAACAGTGATAAAAGCTCTGTTTTTCCCCCCCAAAGATAAACTTTCTGCTTTTCCCTGGAGGACAATATGCAGGGACAGAACCATGACATGGAATCCATCCCAAATATCACAAATAAAAGTAATAGTTTGGTTTCATTGATTCTCTCTTGAGACTGTCATCCCAGTTACCAAACTGGGATGGTAAGGAGGGAGATCCAGCAGCTCCAGCTCAACTGGGCTGAGCAGGATATCTCAGGAGCCATGAATCTTAATTCCCTTTCAGTATGGCTTTGAAGAAAAGCTGCAGAACTAGATATCTGCATTTCCAGACTTATTTCCTAGAATATTACACAAAATATATGATATATCACACACCAGGTCCAAAAAACATTCACATTTCACTCTTTAAAGATGCTTCTTAAGAAAAATAAAGGGTGAGAAAAGAGTTAAAACAGAATTAGAAGATGTATTTTTTTTTTCCCCCTCTACTTCTCTTCACTCTTTCTGTATTCAGGCACACCATGGAGAGAACATACCTTCCCAATTTTAAAAATAAATAAGTTATCAGTGAGCAAGTAGCTGAGAGCATCCCTGATCTCCTCCCCATGTTCTCTCCTCCCCAGCTGTGTTTCTTGGAGCTGGGGCAAAGCCAACCCAAAGCAGTGGGAGACTAAAGAGAGGGAAGAACATCTTCTGTTCCCATCACCCCTGGCAGAGAACTCTCCTCCCATCTTCCATCCTCTCCCATTATTCCACCAGGAACAATGAGGTCCAGCTGTGAGGAGAAGCCCTGGATGGAACTCCAGAAGGAACACACATAGCAAAGGAGAGAAGAAAATCCTGACTTGTTGCCAAGGCATCATGAAGGGGAATTAGGATTTTAGCTGCCAGCCTTCAGGTTGTTCACCAGTAACACAGAATCACAGAACATGAGGGATTGGAAGGGACATGGAGAGAGATCACAAAATCCCTAGTGGAGCAGGAACACCTAGATCAGGTCATAAAGAACACATCCAGGTGGAGTTTGGATGTCTTCAGAGAAGGAGACCCCACACCCTCTCTGGGCAGCCTGGGACACTTCTCTCACCCTCAACCTGACCAAGATTTTTCTCATATTTCTGTGGAACCTCCATGTTCCAGCTTGCACCCACTGCCCCTTGTCCTATCACTGGAGGTCACTGAGAAGAGCCTGGCTCCATCCTTTTCACCCTCACCTTTTCCATACCCCTTCATCATCTCTGTGTCTCTGTGCTGGACTCTCTCCAGCAGTTCCCTGTCCTTCAACACAATACTCCAGACAAGGTCTCACCAGGACAGAGTAGAGGTGGAGGAGAACATCTCTTGACCTACTGTCTACACCCCTTCTAATACACCCCAGGATGCTATTGACCTTCTTGGCCACAAGATCACATTGCTGGCTCATGATATCATGGCCTGGAGCTTTTCCCTCTTAATGAGGGACCCAAATAATTCATAATTGGTGTGAAAAAAAAAGGTTTGAGTAAAGGCAACTGTACCAAATGGAGGGGTTTGTTTATTCCAGCCTGACCCTGTGAATGAGAAGGATGGCCACATATGCACTTTGGATTTAATTTGCTTAAATAATGCATGGTTGGAAAGGATGAGAGCTGGGGAAGAGCTCTGGCACCGTTCATGGTGATAGACTGATGGCAGATCTGAAATGTCACTGCTGCCACACAGCTCTTGGGAGGCCAGGGCAGATCATCAATGCACATTTAAACCAACATAAAAGCAGGATGATGTGCAAGAACACATGGAGGGAGTTATGAAAATCCCTTCAGCTCCCTGCTGACAATGATAAAGAGCCCCACATTTCCCCTAGCAACTGCTAGGAGGGACAACCTTCACCTCTGGGAAGGCAGAGCCAGAGAGATAAGTGGGGCAGCAGATCAGGAGAGGAAAAAAACCAGAGTATTTATAAAGCAAAGAGGGTCTAGAAGGGTTTTGAGCAAGCTGAGCACTTTCCCAGGGTTGGAAGAGCTGGAAGATGGATAACACCCCCCTCCCTTCACTTTCCCTCAACACTGTGATATCATGGTGCATCAAGATGGGAGATGGCTTGCTCTTCACACCTTGGGAGGACTCAAGTTTCTTCCCCCACACTTTCACAGCCAGCAAAAGCACTCAGATTTTCTCAAAAGAAGATGCAAAGCAAACAAATGGGACTATGAGCCATTTATCACCATCTGAAAAGGATCCTCTTTAGCTCCTGAGAAGTTCAAAGGGTAAAACAGGGGCTCACCTGAGCTGCTCTGCTCTCTAGATGTGTGCATTGCTAATTCTGTGTGTTGAGAATTGTCTTGGCAACTAGAAGAAAGGCAGGAGAATAAATATAAACCTTCTTTTTCAGAAGGAATTTTTACAGAAACTACAGCTAAGATTTGTGCACATCTCTGCCTTCATATCCAGACTTGAAAGACTCCAGATGTAGCACAGGGCTGTTTGCTGAAGGAAGTTGGAGTCAGGAGACATCCTCTGCTGTTGCCTTTTCTTCATTAGTTTTCAATTTTGATTCAAAAAGTAACACATTATCCCTAAAAGATCAGAAGGGGTGCAGTCAGTAGGTCAAAAGAGGTTCTCCTCCCTCTCTACTCTGGCCTGGTGAGACCACATCTGGAATATTGTGTCCAGTTGTGGGGTCCTCAGTTGAAGAAGGACAGGGAACTGCTGGAGAGAGTCCAGCACAGAGATGATGAAGGGGTTGGAGCATCTCCCTTCTGAGGAAAGGCTGAGGGAGATGGGGCTCTTTAGCTTGGAGAAGAGGAGACTGAGGGGTGACCTCATTCATGGTTATCAGTATGGAAAGGGTGAGTGTCAGGAGGATGGAGCCAGGATCTTCTCAGTGACCTCCAGTGATAGGATTTGGGACAATGGGTGCAAGCTGGAACACAGGATGTTCCACAGAAATAGGAGAGGTGAGGGTCAGGGTGAGGGTGAGAGAAGAGTGTCCCAGGCTGCCCAGAGAGAGTGTGGGGTCTCCTTGTCTGGAGACATTCAAACCCCCACCTGGACACCTTCCTGTGTGACCTGGTCCAGAAGGAGGATTGGATTTGATGACCTCTTGAGGTCACTTCCAATCCCTGACACTCTGTGATTGTGTAAAGGGGACTTCAAAGTAAAATCTTTAGCAGGAATCATCTCCTCTTCCTGGTGAATTTAGCAGGGGTCCCTTAAGTAAAAGCCAAATAAGAAAATGAAAAGATGGTAGTAAAGGGTTAAATAAAAAAACCTTCAAAAGAAACATGGATGCCAGAGGAGCCTGTTGCTTTCAGAAAAGCACCTTTGTCAGAAGGAAGCCTTATTTACCTCATTCTTCCTAAGCTGCCAGAGATGATGGGATGCAGAAATAAATGATGAATGAAAGGCCTTAATTAAATACAAACCAAGAGGGACTCGGGGCACTGTATTTTAATTCAGTTCTTCTGACAGCACTTCAGAAGCCCGAGGACGAGGACTTGCTGGCTGTTTGTGATGCAAATAAGCTGCTGCACTCACAACCTTCTCCTTCCCCTCCAACAGAGAAGGTGGGAGACTTGAAAGCTTTGGGGGAAGCACCTCTGAGAGGCCAAGGGAAAAATAGCTATTTTTTTTTTTAGAGAAAAACACTGCAGCAAATGGTTTGCCTTCTCCATCCCCTCCTGGTTTGGTGGGATTTTCATGGGAGATGGCCAGAGAAGATCAATCAGCCTGGGAGGAGGAGCTCATGGCCTTAAAGCAGAGGGAACAGAAGATACTGGGGAAAGGCATTAGGAAGAAGTTCTACCCCATGAGGAAGGTGAGACACTGGAACAGGTTGCCCAGAAAGGTGGTGGAGACCTCATCCCTGGAGACACTCAAGACTTGCTGTGACTCTGAGGAACCTCATCTAGTGCAGAATGTCCCTACTCACTGCAGGAGGATGGACTAAATGGCCTTGGAAGGTCCCTTCCAACCCCATGATCTTTTCAACCCAATTGAAGAATCCTTTCTGCTGGGTAGATGTACTCAGGTCCCATGGCACATGCATCACAAATCCAGATAAGAGGCAGAAAAATTAAGTTGTCACCACCATCCAAAGTCAGAAAAACCATTAAACTGATAAGGGATTTCATAGAACCATAGAATAGTTTGGGTTGGAAGGGACCTTAAAGATCATCAAGTTCCAACCCCTCTGTCACGGGCAGGAACACCTCCCACTAGATGAGGTTGCTCAATGCCTTGTCCAGCCTGGAGTTCAATTTGAGATTTCTCCCCAAATACTTTCAGAGCCTTCACAGTCAAGACCCAAAGATTTACACTCATGAAGGGTAGACTCAAAGAGCTGCATCTGAGATAGTAAAAGCAAAAAGAGGTGGAATAATCAGTAGTGATGGACTCTCCTGCTATAAACATGCAGTGAGGAACTCAAACATTAGCAGAGTGAGGCTGCAGTGGTGTCTCCCAAAGCAGCTTTTCATCTTCAGTCCACATCACAGAAAGAGAGAGCCTGGAGAAGAGAAGGCTCAGGGGAGGACCCCATAGTAGCTTCTCAACACCTGAAGAGGGGCTACAGAAAGGATGGGGTAGGACTTCTTAATAGGGTCCAGGATGGAAAGGCTAGGAGTAATGGATGCAAATTGGAAGAGGTGAGATTTAGGCTGGAGAGAAGAAAGAAATTCTTGGCTGTGAGGGTGGTGAGACACTGGCAGAGGTTGCCCAGAGAGGTTGTGGATGCCCCCTCACTCCCTGGAGGTGTTTAAGGCCAGGCTGGATGAGGCACTGAGCAACCTGGTCTAGTGGGAAGTGTCCCTCATGGCAGGGTGGCTGGAACTAGATGATCTTGAAGGTCCCTTCCAACCCAAACCATTCTATGATTCTACAACCCTTTGAGGACTTTTTCTTCATTTCCTTCTCCCTTAGACCTTCCAGATCTAATGAACAGGGCTAATAGACAGCTACAGCCAGAGATTTAGTGTGTTTAAGCCTGACTAGAGGTTCCAGGGATGGAGCCCTTAAGGAGTGATTTGTATTCAGAGCCAGGCTTTAGTTCAGGGATCGATGCCAAGCTTGGTGCTGAAATTCCTGATTTCACAGGGTGAGACTGTAAAGGCTACAGGCACAATGTCATCAGAGCTGGTTCTGAACTTGCTCACGAGTTGGGTTTTTTTTTTTAATAAGACTCCCAAGCTCTTCATTTGGGTTGCAGGAGGATTTATGGGTTTAGAGAAACAGCCATTCTCAATACATCACAACTTCACGCAGGAGGAGAATAATTCTTTGGGAGGCAAGTGACTGTGTGTCTGGTGACAAGGAAGCTGACTAGATGTATTCCCATGACCTCATCAGAGGAGACAATATCCTCTTCCCCACATCATCCTGGAGGATGGAGACAGGAGAAAGAAGCAGGATGCTCACTCATTACCCAATCTGCCTCCAGTACCTTGAGCTTTTATGCATTTAAAAAGCCTAGAAGCATTTCCAACCCTTCTCCTTCAGCTGTCCCATCAGAAAATGGAGCCTTTCTCCCATAAAACCCCAGAACCTCACTGATTTTTTAAGGGGAGGGAAGGGAGGAAGACCCTCACAGAGCAATAGATATGAGAGAGATTTAGCAAAGTCAGGAATAAATCTATCACATGATTATTTGCCAGGGCATGGAGTGATAGGACAAAGGGCAATGGTTTGAAACTAGTGTTGGATGAGAAATTGGGATGAAGTTCTTCCCCATGAGGGTGGTGAGGCACTGGATGAGGTTGCCCAGAGAGGTGGTGGAGGCTTGCAGAGGCTCTGAGCAACCTCATCTAGTGCAGGATGTCCCTTCTCACTCAAAGAGGTCGGATTAGATGGCCTTTGAAGGTCTCTTCCAGCCCTATTTGATTCCCAAAGTCCCACTGAAGGACAGGCAGGTACNTGCTCACAACAAGAGGCTGGATTAGATGGCCTTTGAAGGTCTCTTCCAGCCCTATTTGATTCCCAAAGTCCCACTGAAGGACAGGCAGGTACCACTTGCATCCCAGTATAAAGCCATCAACCTGGGCAACTGGTGTCCTTGTCACAGCCTGCAGAGCTGAGCTCATCAAAAAAAACTGGATTCAGGCTCAATTTCACTTCTGCTGGACAAACTGACAGCTTAGTGCTCCATCATCAATATTAATCAGCTCATTTAACAAAGGCTCATAAAACCAGTCCCAGGCATAGGGGGAGGAGAGGAAAAAAAAGGCTGAAATCAGCAAACCAATCTATCCCTGAGATTTTTAAGCTTTTGATTATAGGTTTCTTTCATTCCCCAGGCAGAACCAGAAGGGGGGGGGGAGCTGAAAGGAGGGGGGAAGAGTGATCCATGAAATTCAACAAATCAATGGATGAATTTTCCCCATGACATTCAATGGTCTGAGTCCTGGGCTCATCATAAGGCAGCACAGTGAGAGGATTTTAATAAATCCCTTTAATTAAGTGATATGTGTCAGAATTAAATTATGATGAAACCCATAAATCCTCTCTGAACAAAAGGAGTCTGGTGAGCACAGAGGGAAGAGGATATCCCTCCTCTTTTTATCTCCCTGTTTTTTTTCTTCCCCCCCCTTAATACAAGAGAATTCAGATAATTAATTAGCAAGCAACACAGGAAAGCATGTCATTTATCACCCTTTAAAATTAGCAAGATTTATCCTTGCACTAACTAATCCTATTTTAGGAGGGTTTAGCTTCACCCCCCCTACTTGATTCAGAGATTGTCCCCACAGTTGAGGTTGGGGCAGTGCTGCCACTACCTCTGGATGTTAGGTTGGACATAAATTCTTTATTGTGAGGGTGAAAGACACTGGAAGAGGTTGCCCAGAGAGGTTGTGGATGCCCCCTCAATCCCTGGAGGTGTTTAAGGCCAGGCTGGATGAGGCATTGAGCAACCTGGTGTAGTGAAAGTGTCCCTGCCCATGGCAGGGGGGTTGGAACTAGATGATCTTTAAGGTCCCTCCAACCCAAACCATTCTATGATGCTATTCTGGGACTTCTCCATGGGTTCAGTGTCCACTCTTCGGGGCTCAGATGTCCCTTTTTGAAACCTCAGCCCTACACATCACCCCCAGCCCTAAAGACATACAAGGAAAAGCCTTATTTATGCCATAAAACAAAGGAATACCCCCTTTTACATCAGGGAAGCTGCAATAAGCTGGCACAAGGTAGGTGGGACATTTGTCCTCAGTTCAAGAGGCTACACCTGTGTGCCCTCAGCAACAAGCACAGTGGCACAGAGACCTGCTCAGACCCAGCTTTGGCAGGAACACATCCATGCCCTGNGCAAGGAAAAGCCTTATTCATGGCACTAAAAACAATGGAATACCCCCCTTTTACATCAGGGAAGCTACAATAAGCTGGCACAAGGTAGGTGGGACATTTGTCCTCAGTTCAAGAGGCTTCACCTGTGTGCCCTCAGCAACAAGCACAGTGGCACAGAGACCTGCTCAGACCCAGCTTTGGCAGGAACACATCCATGCCCTGCTCCTGCCCTCACATTGATCCCTGCCTGCTGTTCCACACAACATGCTTTCCTGAAATGAGAAACATCCCTGTGGGACCCAGGTTGGCACCTTACAAAGTCCCATGGGGTGAGCCAGCTGTTATTAAGCAGGGAAAATGCAGAGAAAGCAAGAAAAATCCCTGTTTTCTTCATCCTCCACTAAAGCAAGGGGGGGATGCTCCTCACTGTAACTTGGTGGCTCATTCAGGAAGGTGAGAATTAAAGAGGGACACAGAGGAAGGGAAGGTTTGTCTTGCTGAGATGGTCACACCACATTTCCCTTGTGCCTCCACCAGGAAGGTTCAGCTTTATCCACCTATAGGGTTGCTTTATCCACCTATAGGGTTGCTTTATCCATCACCTTCCTATTTTATAACACAAGGATTGTCTTAAATGCAACACAGTCAATAAGGATGGGCAAGAAGCTTCACAAGAGAGATCTCCCCCTCTCCCAGCTCCCCCAAGATACAGCCTTGTACAAAAGCCCAGGCAAACAGAAGATCTTATTTAACTTTCTCCACCATCATTAGATTTGCTGCATAAATAGAAATGCTCATTTTCTTCTCCCAGCCAGCTCGCCTCCTCCTCTGGGATATCAGCACAAACAGCTCAGGGTAGCAGCAGGCCATTGTAATATCCTTTCCCAGCAAGGCTGACAGTAATTTCTAGGAGAAAAAGAAGAGGAGGACAAAACAAAAACTAAATAAACAAGGAATCCAATTGGAACAACTCTACTCTGCTCTGTTGAGACCTCATCTGGAATATTGTGTCCAGTTTTGGGGCCCTCAGTTGAAGAAGAACAGGGAACACCAAAACCCCCCCAAAACCTTCACCAAANTTTACCCACCTATAGGGTTGCTTTATCCATCACATTCCTATTTTATAACACAAGGATTGTCTTAAATGCAACACAGTCAATAAGGATGGGCAAGAAGCTTCACAAGAGAGATCTCCCCCTCTCCCAGCTCCCCCAAGATACAGCCTTGTACAAAAGCCCAGGCAAACAGAAGATCTTATTTACCTTTCTCCACCATCATTAGATTTGCTGCATAAATAGAAATGCTCATTTTCTTCTCCCAGCCAGCTCACCTCCTCCTCTGGGATATCAGCACACACAGCTCAGGGTAGCAGCAGGCCATTGTAATATCCTTTCCCAGCAAGGCTGACAGTAATTTCTGGGAGAAAAAGAAGAAGAGGACAAAACAAAAACTAAATAAACAAGGAATCCAATTGGAACAACTCTACTCTGCTCTGTTGAGACCTCATCTGGAATATTGTGTCCAGTTTTGGGGCCCTCAGTTGAAGAAGAACAGGGAACACCAAAACCCCCCCAAAACCTTCACCAAAAAAATCCCAAAACATTCTTCTACTTGATTTATCTTCTTTTCAGTTTTTACCAGCCCTAAAGTTCCTACCTTACCTCCACTCAACTTCATATGAGAAACAAACACAAGCATGGCTTCCTCTCACTTTGCAAAGAGGAACCTGCCCAAGTGCTGGCCTTTTATGGGGTGATCTTCACCTGGGGAAAGCCCTCACAGGTGCCTCAGAATTAACCTTCTCAAATCCTGGTAAACAACACAATCCTGAATATTTTTTCAAAAGAAAAGACATGGACTACCCTGAGATCTCCCACCCTTTGCTATAAGCATCACCCCTCACAGACTGGGGACAGTCACCAAAGTTCCCTTAGGGTGGCATGGAAATATATTACCTCTTCCTTTCAGGGTTGATATAAGAAAGAAATTCTTTATGATGAGGATGGTGAGACATTGGAACAGGTTGCCCAGAGAGCTTCTCAGTACCTGAAGGGGGCTCCAGAAAGGCTGGGGTAGGACTTTTTAATAGGGTCCAGGATGGCAGGACTAGGAGGAATGGATGCAAATTGGAAGAGGGGAGATTTAGGCTGGAGAGAAGAAAGAAATTCTTCACTGTGAGGGTGAAAGACACTGGAAGAGGTTGCCCAGAGAGGTTGTGGATGCCCCCTCAATCCCTGGAGATGTTTAAGGCCAGGCTGGATGAGGCATTGAGCACCTTGGTGTACTGGGAGGTGTCCCCTGGCCATGGCAGAGGGGTTGGAACTTGATGATCTTAAAGGTCCTTTCCAACTCAAACCATTCTATGATTCTATTCTATGACTCCTTACCCATAGATCCTGTGCTTCTCCCCTTCTGGCAAGATTCAAAAAACCTTCAGGAAACCCAAGAAATTCTAAATCTTGAGAAAAAGGAGCAGAAGTTGGTGTTTACTTATCCCCAGGGGGCCATAAATTTCCCCAGTTAAAATTCCCTTGAAGGATGGCAACAGATGAAACATAACTTCTTGCTGGTAAAACACACTTGCTTTCAATAATTAATAGAGGAGGAACCTTTAGGAAAGGCAGAGGGGAAGGTGCAATTATTGTTTCATTAAAGATTGATTATGTGTGGGGCCAAATAATTTGAATCATGGGGCTGCAGACACCTTAAATGGAATGATAAATGAGGTTGGGTCCACTGCTGTGGCTTGATGCACACATTGACTCATGGATGCTGGGGAGAAAGCAGCAGCATCTTCCCAGCCCAAAAGGTCACCTGAAATATTAAAGAGCTGAACATTGAGTAACTCAGAAGAAGGTCAAGTGGAATGTTATGGTGACAGGATTGGAATTAATTGAGTGATAATTGCTCTTCGTTTATGCATCTGGTTCTAATTTCTTGCTGTTGGAGAAGGAATGCCAAAGGGTGGACTTGCTCAGAAGTGAAAGGATGGGTGCTGGTAACCAGAGAGAGCAGAATGGTTTGTCTTTAACCCCTTTATATGATGGGAACCAGTGGGAAAATGGTGGTTGCCACCACCATGATGTCAACACAGAGACACAGAGATGATGAAGGGATTGGAGCATCTCCCTTCTGAGAAAAGGCTGAGGGAGCTGGGACTCTTTAGCTTGGAGAAGAGGAGACTGAGGAGTGACCTCATTCATGGTTATCAATATGGAAAGTGTGAGTGTCAGGAGAATGAAGCCAGGATCTTCTAAGTGACATCCAATGATAGGACAAGGGGCAATGGGTACAAGATGGAACACAGGAGGTTCTGCAGAAATAGAAGAAGAAACTTTTCCACAGTGGGAGTGACAGAAGAGTGTCCCAGGCTGCCCCAAAAGGGTGTGGGGTCTCCTTCTCTGGAGACATTCAAACCCCACCTGGACACCTTCCTGTGTGACCTGGCCTGGGTGTTCTTGCTCTGGCAGAGGGATGGGACTAGATGATCCCTTGAGGTCCCTTCCAATCCCTGATATTCTGTGAAATCTCCAGGAAGGAAAGGAGCCACCTCTCTCTCTCAATGTCAGAGCCCATGGGCTCAGGAGAGAACCATGAAGCCCATGACTTTTTGGCTGAGGCATCTTTGGGTCACTGTGGCTGAGACAAGCAGAGCAAGGAGTGGAGTTGTCCTCTCCTTTCAGAGACAAAGCAGGGAATAGGGCAATCCCAACATCCTCCTGCAGCCAGCAAAGCTCATGAGGTAGGAGTTAGAGTAAGAAAGAGCAAATATATGCTAAAGTGAGAGCCTTAATTATATTCATAATTGGTTTTGCTCTAAACCCCAGCACTATGGAGACCCTCTTCTATCAAGGTCAATTAAATAGTTGGCAGGGGGGTTGGAACTAGATGATCTTTAAGGTCCCTTCCAACCCAAACAGTTCTACGATTAAACTGCAGTTTAATTGACACAAATCTATGCTCAAATCTTGGGTAAAAAATGCTCCTGGAAACATTTCTCCCTACCAGCACCTTCAGGGAGTGAGAGGAACAGCATCTGCAGCCTCCTCTTGTCCCCTCGGGTCCTGGAAATAGAGTTGGAGGTGACAACAGAGGGTGCAATGCACAAAGCTCATCTCCCTGTGCATAATGAGCTTCCTTCCCAAATTAACAGCAGAGAAATCCCACTCTGGGAAGCACCAGGTCCTCAGCTGTACTCAGTTGTCAAACTAAATCACTTTAGAAGAACAAAAGTGTTTTTGCTTGAGGTTTTTTTTTTCCCCTTGTGTGAGACCTGTCAAGAGAAGTGATGTCCCTAAGATTGGGACTGAATTCCTCCTCTGTGTTTCACCAGAGAGTGAGAACTTGACTGGATCTTACAGTCTGCTCTCAGCCACGTTGATCCTTTTAAACTTTTGGAGAAACATCTTGAGCTTTTCCCAAAACCCTGTCCCACTTCCATCCTCCCTGACCTCTGCATCAAATGTGTGTTCCCTCCTGTGTGTTCATGTTTTACTCTGTAGATGGTGTTGGGGACAATGGCTGTGATGCCACCAGCTCATCCACCAGCCACAGACTGTAGCACATCCAGAAAATTTGAGTTTTTATCCCCAAAGTTCTCCTGGGGAGAGTGAGACAAGGTGTTGAAATCATAAGCTCTTGAAGGATGGCTGATGCTTTCCTAAGATTTCCTTAAGAAGTCCTCCTGGTAGTTCTCTTAAAAGGAGCTGAAGATGACAGGGAAGTGGTGGGAAGGAAGAAAGGAGAAAGCCATGTTTGCCTGCAGGCAGAGCAGGAGGGCAGGCAGGCAAGGGGACACTTTCACAAGCATCCTGGTGTCTTAAAAGCTTCTGTCCCACTGGTTTTCATACAAAGTTGAGCAGATGCCTTTGAAGAGATGATCCCTACATCTCAGCAGCAGTGATACCTCCATTCCTCTGCCCCTCTGGAGCCTGCCCACCATTAATCAGAGTTGGAAGGGAACTTCCAAGGCCATCTAGTCCAACCCCCTGCATGGAGCAGGGAGAGCCTGCACTAGATGAGGTTCCTCAGAGCCTCAACCATGGATGTCTCCAGGGATGTGGCCTCCACCACTGCTCTGGACAACCTTTGTCAGTGTCTCACCACCCTCATGGTGAAGAACTTCTTCCTCATGTCTCATCTAACCCTGCCCTGCTCTAGTTTCAAACCATTTCCCCTCATCCTGTGTCTCCATGCCCTTCCCCAGCTTTCCTGGAGCCTCTTCAGGAACTGGGAGGCTGCTGGGAGGTCTCCTTGGGATCCTTCTCTTCTCCAGGTTGAACAGCCCCAACTGTCTCAGCCTGTCCTCTTAGCAGAGGTTTCCAGCCCCCTGATTATCCTTGTGGCCTCCTATAGACTCTCTCCATGAGGTCCATGTCCTTCTTGTCCTTCTACAGCTGCTGTCACTGCCACCATCACAGCCCTGCTCCAAGGAGCTGTAGATGCAGCCATGAAAGTGGACACCAAGGACTTCTTTGTTTCAGATGATGCATCTGATGTGCCTTGGGGGTGACCCACAGTTCTGGTTCTCATTTTGCCTTCAAAGCCATAATGAACCTGGGTAAAAAAAGCAAAGAAAAGGTCACCTCACCCTTGTCCATGAAGGTGGCCCTGCAGAATGACCCAGTTCCTAATTAAAACCATGGGCATCACATCTAGGAATACTAATCCTTGCATCCCTACAGGTCTTAATTATCTATTTCCTCCTGAAGGGTAAAAAAACAACCAATATTCAGTCTAACTGGCTTAATTCTTCTAATTGTGTATCTCCCACACACACCCCCGAGAGCCATTTCTGAAACAATTTGGGCTGTTCCTTCAATATCTTCTTCTTATATCCTTGTGATCATCTCATTCATTCTAATTTGGAAAGAGGCCCCATGAAAGGAATTTAAAAAAAATCCAAACCAAAACCAGAGTTTCTTTTTTTAACATTGTGCATGATGTGAGTTCCCTGACAGTGAGATTCCTGGGTTTTCTCCCAAGAAATCCTTTTATTTTATATAGAAATATTTCTAATTCCTATGTAGGAATTAAACCTACATTTTTAGGAGAGAAAAGGAGGAACTTCAGTTCTCCAGTGCTTGAAAGGAAGGGAAAAAATCCCAAACCCATAGTTTATTTTGTTTAATATCTTCCTTGATATGAGTTTCCTGGGTCTTCTCCCACGAAATCCTTTTATTTTATATGGAAATGTTTCTAAGAATATAAAAAAAGAAAAAAAATCCC
>VZTY01035143.1:0-16442 GCA_013400935.1 Turnix velox
GTTTCTAGTCCTCCCATCCTTCCAGTGCAAAAGATGACTTGGGTATGGAAATTGGCTGCAGCTCTCCAAAGCCACCAATGACAATATTCTGAATGAACTGTATGTTCAGCAGGGGCAAATCACTCTCCCTTTCCCCAAGAGGCTGTGTCACAAACTGCCACTGACCTAATCACTCTATATCTGTGGGACAGGTAGGTAAAATACACTCCAATGTTTCTAAATATCACCAATACAGCAGCATCAATTGCTTCACTGCAAGGAAATAACAGTATTTAGATTCAGTGGGGTAAAGCTAAAGCTTCATCAACTGTCCCTGCAGCTTCTCAAGATCCCCACCCAATTTTACACCAATTTTAAATGCTGTAAGTGCAAACAGATGACACAGCTAGTTGCAGGTTTGATTGTTTCTTAACTAAAACCCCTGTTAATCTCAGTGCTGGGTTTTTTTCCCCCATAATTTCACTAAAAATATGCCCAGTATTTACTCTGCATCTGTTGCATTCCCAGATATATTCCATAGTCATCATTACATTGATAAAGAAGCTGGAAAAATTATCCTCCAGGTTTGCATGACACTGGATATTCTGGGTTGAGACAGCATATCTGGGTTTAATACCTACCTAAGAATAGATGTTAAAAGAATCAATGAATCAAGTTTTTAGTCTTTGTTTTCCTGAATTTTAAATTCCTTCTATTTTATCTGAGAGTGATCAAAGTATTTTGTTGACAGGAATAATCCTCTGAGACTATTTCATATTTCCTCTATGATCTTTTTTTGATTCATAAACCACCACCCAAGAAAAAGACATGCAAATGATGTGGAAGTGAGGCAAGGGACTTATTTTAGCTGCGTTGATTTTTTCAGGTCTGGGTTGTTGTTTTTTTTCCAAAAAATATATTGTGTCATATCAATTGCAGCAATTCTACCATGTTATTTAAAAAAGGAGAACACAGGAGAGAAAGCTCATTATTATTAATAATTACTAATGAAGCAATAGCAGCATGCCCTTTGTTATTTACCTCTTTTTTAAATGTATGAATAATTTTTTTGAGGAGGGCATCTATTTCATTTGCCTCTAAATACAGGTGGTTCATCTTCCAGACTCAGCAAAATGATGTTTCTATAACGAGCAGCAAAATATGGAGCCTTTTTGTAAACAAAACAAATAAAGTCAAATCCCACTTAATGAGAACTTTATATGCAAAGCCCTGATGAAAAGACCCTGAAGTTTCATTGTGGTCCTCCCATATAAGCTTAATGAATCATGTAATCCTATGGAAAACTCTTGATTAAGGTGTGGAAAGCCTGAGTTGCTGGAGGTTGGTATTTAACAGGCATCTGTTTACTTTCCAGCTACCAATCTCTCCCCCAAAATTCCAGACCATAAATAGAATTAGGTGCTGAATTACAATTGTAAAAATCTCACCTTCTCTAAAAACAAGTGTCTGCCTGAAAGATTTCCCTTACCCACCCAAAAAAATCCCAAAAAAAAACCCACTAGGAAGGCTTTCTGGCTTCTGTTACACTTGGCTGTGTTTATGAAGCCATGTCTACAATCATTCTGGACCTTTTAATGAGAGGATGCTATAATCAATCCCTGTTGTGAGCATCACCATCATGTACCTTCTGCTCAGCAAAAATATGCACCTTAAAACAAAAAAAATATATATTCAAACAAAGCCTGGATCAGCTGCTGGGCTTTTTTCTGCCTCTGATCTGCCCACCAAACAGCATCACAGAGACTGTCTTTTATCAAAACAAAGACTGGATGCTGGCTGGGAAGCATAAAGCCGACTAAAAATGGCTGAAGAGCTGTCCGAGGCAGCCGGGAAGACAACCAGCCCCACCCAACAGGCACCAACCCGCTCAAAATAAGCTGAAAATAAGCCCAAAAGGGCGATGTTATTGTTCCCCCTTGTCTACTCTGCAGCGAGACACCCAAATGGCGATATTTTCCCACCGAGTGCTCAAAAGCATAACGAAGGGATTGATTTTTTTTTTTCCCCCCAAATTATTTTTTTCCAAATTTTTTTTTTTTTTTAAAGCAATCTCACATCAAAGCACGAAGGGGATGGCGATGCCACGGCTGCCTCGGTGCCACCGCACTTCCTGCTGTGTTTTCTTTGTGTGGACGCTAGGCTAAGCCTATGGGTGTGTCTATGGGCAGGATGCACCCAAGAATCCAACTGCCCCGAACCCCAGCAGACACCAAATTCCCCATCCTAAAGCCTAAAAGGTATGAAAACTGTGCCCGGGGATGAGAAATGATACCGCTAAAAGCAAGGGCGGATGCTTTGGGAATGAGCTGTGAGGTGGGATGGAATGTCCCGTTATCCTAGATGCTTTCAGGAAGCAGGAGAAATACATTGAAAGAAGAGAACGAAGGGATTTTCATCATTCTTTATAAACTACCCCCAAAGAAAAGCTTCACAGAGAAGGAGAGAAAACAGCATGCAAAGGCCCAAGGGTGAACAATGCAAAAATAAAAAAAGAAAAAAAAAAAAAAAGGATGGATCCTGTCTTTTCCTCCTGTGCCATGCAGAACCCTTCTAGCATGCAACACTAGAATAGATAGAATACCCTGACATTTCCAGTTGCTCCAAAGGCAGTCCATCTTGGTGGAATCGGCACTGCTCTGCATCTCGGCTAGCTGAGGAATTGTCTGTCGGTCCTTTGGGTGGGAGGCAGTGGGTTAGCACTCAGGCATCCCCCAGCATGGGGTGGGTTTAGCGGCTGTGGCTGCCGTCTCCCCGCTCGGCTCCGGGCTGATGCTGTAAAGCAGCACAGGCGGAGGGGGGGAGGGCGTATTGTACGCGCTGCTGCGGTCTCCACTGCAGCAAATCAGCATTGTGAGAGAGCTGCCCTAGGGAGCAGGCTCCTTTGAAAAGGGGATGCGGTCCCCTTTCAAATCAAAAGCTTCCTCAAGCCTTCCTTAAGCCATGGAGATGGTTAAGGCAACCTGACGGCAAAGAAATAAAAACAATTTGGGTGTGGGTGGGGTGTGGAGGGGAGGGTGAGCACTATTTCTGAGGTGGCTGTATGGTTGTAGCTGTGACATTCGTGTTCCAGAAATTTCTTGAGAGTGATGAAATCTGGTGGAGGGTTGTTTTTTTTTTCATTTTTTTATTGTGAGGAACAAATTTTGCCCAGCCCCTCCAGGTTTTGATACCTCCCTTACCTCTACACAGCGATGCAGGGTTGGAGAAAACCAAGCACAGGATCTGAGCCAAACCCCATTTTGCTATTTTTTTTCCCCCCAAACTATTCCAGAAGCAGAAGAAATTAGCAGAGTAACCACACCACAGGAGATCAACCTTCTAGCCCTGCAGGCATGAGCATCTACAGCAACAGGGTGACCCCCAGCACCCCCACTCCAATCCCTGCTATACACTAGGGGTCCAAGCTCTGCAAGCTGCACCCAATTAGGATGCTTGGGGCATGAGCACCAGCTCTTTCTGCTCCTCAAGATGCTGCATAAACCATGATTTGAGGTGTAAGAGTGCAAGGATACAGGACAATTTGTTTTAGTGAGACCACTGATGGCTAAATTTTACCACCAGCCCTTACACTCCTTCCCTGGCAAAAAGCTACTCTTGCCTCAGTTTCCCCATCAATAAATTAAGCAGCTTTACATTGATGTCACCATTAACCAATGCACACACAGGACCTGGTAAACACTTGGAAGGAAATGCATTACATCCATCATTTCAGATTTTGAGGAGTAGGGTGGTTATTAATAACAAAGAAGCTCCACAAAAATTCACTCCATTTCAGCAAAGAATGCCCTGAGATACAACATGTCAGACTTGGTCCAGTAATCACTGGCACAATGATCCCAACTGGGGACCTCTCAACAGAGAGGTTGTGTTTAATCTTTTAGATCCTTCTAGTTTATGAAATTGTTTTACTCTAGCCATGACTTTAGTTTTTTTATATGGATACAGTGGGTCATGTATACATCAACATGGGGAAAAGAGTTTGAACCTCTCTGTTCTTGTGCTTCCAAAACCAACTGGGCTTTACAACTTGAATTAAAGAGATCTGCTCAAACTGGCAGGAGTAGGTCATTTATCCTTCCTTCAGATAATCCATTTCATAGAAGAAAGATAAAATTTAAGAAGATATTCAGCACAGTGTGATCTTTACTTGGGGAATTCTGCTGGGATTATGGAGGTCAACATTATTGTTCATGTTTCAAAACCTTCTTTGAAATCCCCCCAAAAGAGTTGCTCTAAGCTGGAATCCAGCATCTTCAGCTCCCAAACAAGAAAATAATTAACTAATTGGTGCAGAACCAGATTCAGTTGTCATTGCATATAGTAAGATTAGCTAATCTACAAACCATGTTACATGTCTTCATTTTGCATTCTTCCTGGCTTTGTTAAAAAAAAAAGGAAGAAACAGTTGCCAAGGGATGATTTCCCAGCATGAACTGGTTTAGACCCTTTGCAAGAGCAGAAAATCCCCCTATTGATAATTTTTTTCCTCACACTGTTTGCAGCTTTGCAGTGGAGTTCCCAGCAACTAATCCATAATATAAGGTATTTGCAAGTAATGTATATAAAGCAGAGACATCATTCACAATGATACTGCTAAATGTTGTAATCCCCAAAAAAAGAAAAAACAAAGAGAGCTCAAACTTAGTGCATCAGTGAAACTGAAGGCTATTTGGCATGTACCAGCAACACAGCACCGAGAAGACACCACATCTCAGTCTCACTCTAAACCACATTCCTCAGTCAGATATAAAATACAAATTCCCTTTGGATAGAAGAGGGATCCATTTACATTTAACATCCCAGTGTTAGATGAAACACTGATGTTTTCTCCTTCATTGCTGGTAGGCAATTTTGTTGCTTCAGGTCTCCAACTCCTTTCACCAGGATAACAAAATGAATCTTATAATTTGTTTTCCTGCTTAAATTCTTACTTCCCTTTGGAAAAGTGTCTGTTCAGACCCAGCCCACTTGGTTATACTGTCCCACAGTACTTCCAGCATGTCCATGGGCAGAAGAACCCATCACTTTACCACCAGCAACAAGAAAAGTGCATGTATGCAGGACTAGGAGTAATGGATGCAAATTGGAAGAGGGGAAATTTAGGCTGGAGATATGAAAGAATTTCTTTCCTGTGAGGATGGTGAAACACTAGAAGAGGTTGCCCAGAGAGGCTGTGGATGCCCCCTCAATCCCTGGAGGAGTTTGAGGCCAGGCTGGATGAAGCATTGAGCAACCTGGTATGGTGGGAGGTGTCCCTGCCCATGGCAGGGGTGTTGGAACTAGATGATCTTTGAGGTCCTTTCCAACCCAAGCCATTCTATGATTTCATGTCAGAAACAGAACTTAACTGTGAGAGGAGCATGTTCAGTAAACACAAATGGATGAGAAGGTCTTCTAGTGTGCACTCACCCACCCCAGGAGCTCAGTTAGGTGACAGAAGAGAGGCAGTGCCTTGCATTAATGTTGTATGTGTGCCTACATAAAGTAGACTTTCATGAAAAGTTTAACAAAATCCCATTCAGCACTGAGATGATTCAGGACTAAAATGGCAATTGATAAAAAATGTGTTTCTGTGATGAGAATTTAAATTATACATTCAGTAAGTAGCGAGCTAGAATTAGGAGTAAGCAGTTGGCCATCAATGGACTGAGGGTGAGAACTGCTTCTTTGCAGCAGTACCAAACAAGGATCACCAACTAAACATTTACTGAGCAGACTGGAAGGCACAAATAAGCATAGCACTGCCTGGATCTTCAAAAGATGAGACATGCACAGGTCAGGGATCTTGCCATCAACTGCTGGAGAAGAGTTTCCCTGTGGATCAGGAATAGAAGCAGGATTAAAAGCAGTTAAGTGAAATCTGCTTCCCTTCCCTGCAGAGCATTGTCACTGAAATGATTACAAATCTTACTATGTTTTAGTGAGGCCAGCTACAGCTCAAGTGAATGTCACAGCCATAAACCCAAGTGGGCTCATCACATTTGTTTGTTAAGTAGCTCTGCTGGAGACAATGGTGCATGTGTATAAGAAATGTGAAGCAAAGGTCTTGGTAAAAATAAAGTTACCTGGTTGCTTTCAGCCCATATCAACCTCCCACTGGAGGGAAACCGCAAGTAGGGTGTTGCCTCATTTCTTTCCATCCCTCCAACCCCAAGAGGGACTGCAATATGAATGAGGTGCATCCTGCAGCTCTGCAAAAGCATTGGGCACCCAGCTGTGGTGTGCAGCCCAGCAGGGTGGTGCTGCTTACAGGGACACAACAAGCTCTGCACCAGGACTAGCTCTACCTTTCCTTCTTCCAAAGGTCCTCCTACTTCCATAGTGACCGAGCCTGCCTGTGTGCTGCTGCTGAGCTCTGGTAGGGCTAGAGTTAGCAAGACTTTTTTAGGTAAATATACTTGCATTGACATAACAGTCCGTGGGGACTCAGAAGTACCCACTCTGCCATCAGAGGAAGAGTCATAGATGGTCCTTAACTTCCAGGCTGTTCCTTAACAAACCTGCTGGAGGTCACTGTAGGGATGAGCATTGGTTTCAGAGAATATTTAATGGTGACAAATTCAAAGACAGAGCTGAAACCGTTGCCAGTTCTTCTCTAAGTGCAATGACTTTGAAGCCACTTTGGAGCTCTGCATCATCCACATCAACACATCATGGGACACATTGAGGGCAGTTGGATGTGCAATGTGGTGCTGTTAAGATCCTGACATTTAGCACTTTAGGAGAACAATAGAGTTAAGGGAGATCATTGGGTTTTTCTTCTAATTTGTTCTTTACATTAGCAACAAATATAGAGGAGATGCTATTTTAAAAGTTATATTACTATGTCTCAAAGCTCCAAAGAGCAATGGGGAATTTTTGGCAGAGTACTCCAAGCCAAGGGCAGCCAGCAATTACATTTTCGTGAGGAGGTTGTCAATAGAAGAGAGATGTGCCAGATCTTGGCTCTCCTCTCATCCTTCTCACTGTCTTGCACTCATTCTTGCACAAAACATTTTCTGGACAGCAGAATTGAAGCAGCTCTGGTTAAACACCATGAGCTGGGAGATCCTCAGAGCTATTTTAAGTCCATCACTGCTCACAGCCTAGCTGATACACAGCTCTGTCCTTACTATCTTTTGTCCCTGGTCTTTGGTGCTTTCTCTAGAAGATTAATTACTTCTTTCTCAGGTCTTCACACGACAAAAGGAATCAAAAAGGTGGCAAAAAAGACAATATGGTCTTAAACTGGTCCAGTTTAAGTCTGGAGCTGAACATCATAACAAAAGAAATCCCATGTCCCTGCATGTCACTAGTGTCCCAGTCTTGAAATGCTTTAGAAGTCTTGAAATGCTTGTATTTATGAAAGCTTCTTAATAATCATCACTCAAAATATTTGTATTGGGACTATATTTGTATTTGCAGGGACAAGAAGTATGTTTGGAGATGTCTTGCTAAGCTTCTGCTCTGCTGTTTCACTTTTTGCTCAGCAGATCTGTTTTGCATATCCATTTTTTTGCTAAGATTATCATGAGGTCTTTGTCAACCACCATGTGACATGAGTCAAATGAGTGGGTGAAAGAATCAGGTGAGACATATTTTGTTGCACCTTGCTTCCCTCTCCAGGAATGAGATGGCTTTTCTTTGAATGAGATATTTGTGAGGAAGTCCTGAGATTTGGTGCAGTTCTTAAGGAAACCATTTTCTGGTTTAGTTATTGAACTGCTGATGTGCAGATTCTCAGTGAACCTGGCACAGATCCTCCTCACCAGCCATCTCAGAGATGGTTGGTGTGTCTGCAGTGCCATTTGTGCCCAGTGACTACTGACAACAAGGCATCTGATGCATAAGAATTAATTGTGATTCACTCCTGTCTCTTCAGCAGTGGATAATTTCTCTTGGTTCTTTAATGTTATTTTTGAACGATGAGGATCATAGAAATGAAGGCTCTATTCTTGCCACTGACCTAGAAAAGTATTTTGATTCTTTCCAGTGGGACTACTTTTATTTCAATTGCTGGGAACCTTAAAAGCGGGTGTTTCTCTCCTCTGGGGGAGGTACTTGGAACATCTTTAAGATTTGATCAGCAAAGCAGATGAATCCCTAAAACTCTGGCTGACCTAAAGTATTCCCCTATTAGAGCAGGCTTTTATGGTGCTTGCAGCCTACTCCCACTTTCAAACCTGCTGCTTTTATGCCTTTGCTGCTAAATTTGTCTGCCTTACAGCATTGCTGGGGCTGCAGCTGGTATTATTAATTCCATTTCATTAACTGATCTTCCTAATGGACTGTAAGACAAAGGAGAAGACAGCTTTGAGACCACAGTGTGGCTGGGCCTCAGGAGATCTGTGTTTAGTCCTTGCATCTGCCACAGGCTTCCTATGTGACCTTGGGAATTCTCTCTCTTATAGGTCTCTGGGTCTGCTTATTCTATTTAAATTTGGGGCATCTTCTGCCTTTTAAGCTTTATTTCTGCAGCACACAGCACAGGAGCTGCAGAACTAGCAAAGAAGCCTCATTCATTTTTTGCAATAGAACTTGCAGGCTGATATGACTGCCTGTCATTCTTGGATGAGTGGAGATTAAACAAGACCATAAAGATGAAATGGGCTTGGAAATGGTGAAACCCTGCCTGGTGCTCTCTGTAAGGATGCTGGAAGACAGAGGAGCCTCTTCTTTGGCCAAGCATGCTCAGAAGAGATGAAGGGACACTTTTAGTAAATTCTGAAAGCAATGTCTGTCTGTCAGTGCCTGAGCTGGGGAAGAGAGGTGTGGAATTCACCCTGTGAGTGTGCAATGACATCTTTGCATCCCACATCACTGCCCCCACTTTGAAAGGAGGCTGGGAGGAAAAATGCATTAGTAGTAGAGGTGTGCAGATGCTGTGGCCATGGACACACCAGCAATTGTCATGGCAACCCCAGCTTTTCCTGGGAAACAGCAACAGATCACTAATGCCCTGCTGGGTCCAATAGCCACTACTGCCTGCTCCCCAGATGTGAGACAAATGGCTACCAAAACACTCTCTGCAAAGAGTGGGATGGCAGTCATCATAGTTCTAGAGTGTTCTCTAGCAGAGAAGTCAGCTACTCATTTGGAAAAGATCTTGGCTGAAGCAGCAGAGGGAGGAGGAAGGTCAGGGGGTGGAGGTTAGAAAGCAGCTACTCTTGTTCTGAGGAAATGCAACCCAACAGCACTTGTAAAGGGGATTGGAGGATGCAGAGAGTATGGCTGCTTATTGCAGCAATGCTAACAGTGTGTGGGGTGAAGGGCTGATGAACAAGGAGTGTGTAAATATTGTCCAAGAGAAAAAAAAAAAAAAGAAACCCCAAACACAGGTACAGGCTGGGAAAAGAGAGGCTTAAATGCAGCACTGAAGAGAAGGATTTGTGAGTGTCAGTGGATGAGAAATTCAACCTGAGCCAGCAGGGTGTGCTTGCAGCCCTGAAGGCCAACCCAATCCTGGGCTGCATCANGAAAGCTCAGGGGGGACATCATAGTAGCTTCTCAATACCTGAAGGAGGGTACAGAAAGGCTGGGGTAGGACTTTTTAATAGGGTTCAGGATGGCAGGACTAGTAGAAATGGATGCAAATTGGAGGAGGGGAGATTTAGGGTGGAGAGAAGAAAGAAGTTCTTTACTGTGAGGGTGGTGAGACACTGGAAGAGGTTGTGGATGCCCCCTCCCTGGAGGTGTTTAAGGCCAGGCTGGATGAGGCACTGAGCAACCTGATCTAGTGGGAGGTGACCCTGCCCATGGCAAGGAGGTTGGAACTCGATGATCTTTAAGGTTCCTTCCAGCCCAAACCATTCCATTATTCTATTATTCTGTGATTCTATGAAAGGACATTAGTGTGTAAGACAGGAATGTGAGTGCAAGACTGTGTGAGGGGAAAAGGAAAGAAAGAGGATCCACAGTCCTCTGATGAGAGACAATGTGAGCACTGGCTAGAGAATCTCTTTGGACAGTGAAGCAGTATTCTGGATTTTAAATATGATTATGAGCCTCTAGGGCAATTAGAAGAATTAAATCAGGAAATGCTGCACCAGAAGAGTTGCCTGGAGAGTGGTCAGAGTTGTGTTTGCTGAGGAAATGAGCAGGGAAAATGGTTTTGAGGGCATTTTAGGACATAAGGTGGAAGAAGAGCTACACAGAAAAGCAGTGATGGATTGGGCATTGGGGGAGCTGGCTCTGTCCTGGAACATCCCCCTCACATGGAGAAGAGAGAAGAAGGAAGGATGGAAGATACCACATGCAACGTAAAATAAGCTTTCAGCATCTAAATCAGCAAAATATGCAGTGAAAATCCACACCCTGGAGCTAGCTCATTAGGAACATAATAGCAGTGATCCCTAAAACTAGGTATCTTATGCATACAAATGCAAAATGAGGAAAGAGCAAAGAAAAATAAAACCCCCAGAACCTAAATAAACCCATTGAATTAGTGGAAATGGGTTTCTCTCTGAAAAACAGGTTCTACCTCTTAGTGCCTGAATAAAATGTATTCTTGCTCCCCCCCTCTGCACAATGAGAAAATCCTCATTTGGATGCTGACATCAAGTATCTGAGAAAAAAAAAACAATTTCATTTCCTATTCTGGAGGCCAAAGGATTAAAGATAGAACAGCAAAAACCATTGCACATTTAGAAAAGCAAATTCAAAAGGCTAAGGAGTTCAGATTTCCCTGACAATATCATTAAACTCCATAAGCCACATTTCCCTGATTGCTTCTGCAAAGGAACAGAAGCCCTCTCTCTACTCTAGGATAAGCATGGCAAGAGGCACAGACAGAATTTGAATTTATATGTGGAAAATGGAATTATTTTGCCATTGTTATCAATTAATAAGCAGCATGAAAGTTCACTGGAAAAAAAAACTGAAGAAGGAACAATGTTTTTCATACATTACAGTACATTTAACCACTTTGCTTCAATTATGGATAGCACTCAGCTATGATAGTAACAGCACAGATTGGTAGAGATACAGGGATAACTTGTTACCCCAGAGCACAGCACAACGGGAGGTGGAAGGAGAGATTACAAGTCTGAAACACTCAACAGTGAAATAGGAAAAGGAAGAAATTGCCCTGCTCACTGCAGAGGGTTGGACTAGATGACTTTTCCTTCCAACTCTGTGATTCTGCTACATTTTCTGCATGAGCAGTGAATTCCCTTGCAACAGGTTTGCCTTCTGCAGAAACTGGAGAATTCCAACAAGAATAGTAAAAATAAGAATAGTAAAAAACAAGTATTGCAAAAGGTCTGCTGGGATTTCTGAACTGCTTTCCCTAATTGTTTGACTCCATGCAAATATTTAAGTAGATGAGGTTTTCCTGCAACTCCCTGCCTGAGAGGTATGACCAAATACCTCTGTAATGTATCTCATGCAAATACCTAATAATGTGAGGGTCAGGGGTTCAAGTCCCTGTCCAGGTATGAGGCTTGTCAGAGTTGGGCTTGATGGTTGGACTTGATGATCTGAAAGGTCCCTTCCAACCTTGATTATGAAATTATGAAATAAAAACATGCAGGGAACAAAAGCATGATGTCCCTGTTCCATCTAAGGCTCTTGCATTCCACATGCCAGATACTTCCAATTAATTACTTGAAAATGAATTGGAGATAAAGCGTAATGGCATGGCTATAATTTGAAATGATGAGAAAAACATTTTGAGAAAAACATATTCTCTGTATATGCAAGCAAAACAAACCCAAACACCAGACTAATGTGGTGTATTTTGTTTAATAAATCACATCTTTTACAGGTATAGTAGACCAGACCAGCTGTTTGCTGATTGCCAAGCAGGTCCCTGAGTCCTTCTGGTCCCCAGCACCTGCAGGTCTGGGTTCTGGAAACCTCTGAATACACCTAGCTTGAAACCAAGAGACATCATAGAATCACAGAATCATAGAATAGTTTGGGTTGGAAGGGACCTTAAAGATCATCGTGTTCCAACCCTCCTGCCACAGGCAGGGACACCTCCCACTAGATCAGGCTGCTCAGTGCCCTGTCCAGCCTGGTCTTGAACACCTCCAGAGAGGGGGCATCCACAACCTCTCTGGGCAACCTGTTCCAGTGTTTCACCACCCTCACTGTAAAGAATTTCTTATGTCAAGTCTAAACCTCCCCCCCCTCCAATTTACATCCATCAACCCTCTCTGTTTTAAGAAGTCTAGCAGTGAGGGCAAGAAGACATCATACTTCATTTTGGAAACAGCAGCTCTTACCATTTCCAAAACACTTGCTTTATATTTGTGCTTTTCTAAATCTTTTTTTCCCCCCAGATCATTTGACATTTGAAGCGATCAAAGCTCACTGTGAACCATAGCTTCTGAGTTTGAGATAAATATAGCCTCACTGCTCTGCACTTGTTTGTTTTCCTCAGGTTGCAAGCCTGCAGACAAGCCTCCCTTATTTTGGAGCAGGGAGAGCTGCTGCTTGTCACAATTTGCTTCAGCAACCAGGGAGGAGCACAGCCCTGCAAGCAGGATGCAGCACCTCAACGATTACAACACAGGATCCAACCCTGCTCTGGCAGTTGGGAACAACAAAACTAACCAGAAGTNCCTGTTCCAGTGTTTCACCACCCTCACTGTAAAGAATTTCTTATGTCAAGTCTAAACCTACCCCCCCTCCAATTTACATCCATCAACCCTCTCTGTTTTAAGAAGTCTAGCAGTGAGGGCAAGAAGACATCATACTTCATTTTGGAAACAGCAGCTCTTACCATTTCCAAAACACTTGCTTTATATTTGTGCTTTTCTAAATCTTTTTTTCCCCCCAGATCATTTGACATTTGAAGCGATCAAAAGCTCACTGTGAACATAGCTTCTGAGTTTGAGATAAATATAGCCTCACTGCTCTGCACTTGTTTGTTTTCCTCAGGTTGCAAGCCTGCAGACAAGCCTCCCTTATTTTGGAGCAGGGAGAGCTGCTGCTTGTCACAATTTGCTTCAGCAACCAGGGAGGAGCACAGCCCTGCAAGCAGGATGCAGCACCTCAACGATTACAACACAGGATCCAACCCTGCTCTGGCAGTTGGGAACAAACAAACTAACCAGAAGTCCTTTTGCTGTTTGAGGAACCAGAGTGACCTTGGAGCAGCCATAAAGCAAAAGGAGGCATGATAAACAGAGACAGGCTGCTTAAAGGTGGCCGTGGCTGAGTGTGGTGACATGTCCACCCAATGCTGACATTCAGGGAGACAACTCAGCCCTTCAAGACACAGTGAATCTCTGTAAAACCTGAGGTATGGGTAAAACCACATGCAAGGGCAGGAAGATCAGGATCCTCCTCCCTTGGCCAACTACTCAGCCCATGATAATTTATTTTGCCTTCCCCATTAGCTGGGAAATAAATGTGGCAATTACTTTACATATCACAAGTGTCAAAACCTTTGGCACATTTCCCTGAAGCTAAATAATTAACAAAGCACACTGATTAGTGTGAGAATCATCACACAGCACACATTTATTTTTACTTCTCAGTGCCTGAGGTGAGACTTTCTTAAGGGGCCAAGGATGGATGGGTTTCCTGGTCTTGTTGGAATTGTCCAGTTTCTGCAGAAGGCAAACCTGTTGCAAGGGAATTCACTGCTCATGCAGAAAATGTAGTAGAATCACAGAGTTGGAAGGGACCTTCAAAGGTCATCTAGTCCAACCCTCTGCAGTGAGGGTTGTCTAACCCCCCTATGGGAGGGGGGTTAGAACTAGATGATCTTTAAGGTCCCTTCCAACCCAAACTGTCTTGGCTTGGGGTTTCTTTTGCAAAAGGTTTCTGCCCCTGCTTTGTGCTTGGTTTGCAGGCAGGAGCAGTCTTCAAAGTTTTAACACTTTGTAAGTGATGGAGGACAAAATATATTTTCCATCCAGGAAAGACACACTGCATAAGGAGGAGCACCCAGCAACATGTTCACCTCAGTGCCTCATACTGGGTGTGTGGTGGCCAGGATGGAGTCTTAGCTCCTGCAAACCAGACCACAAAAGTAGCACCTGCCTCCCACAGCAGGATCAGGACATGTGGAGTTCTGCCTGTAGCAATGGGTTACCAGCTTCAATGGCAGAGAGACCTGGGGTTCTTGTGGGGTGAGAATCTTTCTAGTGAGAGATGGATGCACAAGAGATTCAGAAAGAGCTTGTAGGTGTCACTTAAAGTCCATTTTGTCTTACAAGTTCTTTCTGAATCAGTTCCCCATACCAAATGGATTAAGAAGGATATTGAGCTGTTGGAACAGGTCCACAGGAGGGCCATGAAGATGATCAAAGGGCTGGAGGAACTGCCTTATGAAGACAGGCTGAAGGAGTTGGGGTTGTTCAGCCTGGAGAAGAGAAGGCTCAGGGGGGACAAGGATGGACAAGGCACTGAGCCACCTGCCTATGAGGTGTCCCTTCTAGTTAGAACTAGATGATCTTTAAGGTCCCTTCCAACCCAAACTATTCTATGATTCTAAGTTCTGGCTATATCATGCAGGTCTGTGTGAGCCACTGTTTTGCCCTCAGACTTCAAATAATCTGATTTTTTATCATGGTCCAAGGAGGAGAGGGGCTGTGTAGTGGATGCATTACATTAGCATTAGTGGAGCTATTACATTAGCAAATTTGGTATCAGATGATACTCAAAGTGCCCAGGAGGTATGATTGCCACCACTTCAGGGAGATGAAGGTAAAGCAAAGGGATTATGATGAAGCTAAAGTCCTGACCCTAAATGCCACAGCCATAACATTGCCCTGCCTTGTGCATTTGAGCTGTGAGCAGTGAAGGAGCAAGTTCACATGCTCAGTGAGGATGCTTTCAACCCCTGCAACACCAACAGTGCCTTGACAAGTTACTTCTCCCTGAAGGGATTTCCTCCTCACCTAGAGTTTCATACAAAGAGGAAGTAAAGGACTTTGCAAAGAAAAGCAAATACTTTGGAAATCATGTACTCTAAGTCTATGCCTCATCCAACGTGTGTTTCCATGGAAGCAGAGGAGGGGATGGGCCTGCAGCTGCAAATCACAGCTATCTCAGTGCTTGAATCTGAAGAGACAAATCATTAAAAATAAAACAAAACAGTAACAAATTTTGATAGCAGATAGATAGATGATACTTAGGGCGGAATTGTTGTTCCTAGGGGCTGGGGTCCAAGTGCATTACATCTGAATGAAATGGAACTTGGGCTCATTCTCAGAGGAAATGGTTTATGTGCTGAATAAAATGATTTTTGTTCTTTGCTGATCACATTGGTGTAGTGACTTGTGTGAGCAGAGAGAATGGCAGTGCAGCACACAAGGGCAGTTACATAAACAGATTTAGAAGATGTTTTCAGCATGGCTCGGAGAAGGGAGTGATCAAAACAGGGATGGTTTAAGAAATATGGACTGTTTAAGAAGAAGTAAGGTTTATCTATTGATTCAAACCTGGTTCTGACCTCAGGAGTGAGTATCATAGAATGGTTTGAGTTGGAAGGGACCTTAAAGATCATCTAGTTCCATCATCTAGGGATCATCTAGGGCAGGGACACCTTCCACTCAACCTCATCCAGCCTGGCCTTAAACACCTCCAGAGAGGGAGCATCCACAACCTCTCTGGTCAACCTGTTCCAGTGTCTCACCACCCTCACAGTAAAAAACTTCTTTCTTATATACAGCCTAAAGTATCCTAAAGTCAATCTATATGTCAGAAGCTCTTTTCTAAACGTCCTTTAAGCAGAAACTGATTTTTCCCTATAATCACAAAATTCTCCTGGCCCTAAACTAGCATCACTGCATTCAAACAAAACACACAGTTCTGAATAGCTTGTTGCAAATACATCTTCCTTCTAAGCCAGGTACCTTTCATTGGGAGCAATTACCACATATCCTCAGGTAAACAGCTACCTCTTGCCCAAAATAATGCACTCAGCAACTTGAACACAACTGCTCCTCACAGATGCTCTCAGGCAACTGAGCTGGATGTACCCACTTGCTTCACACCACCTCCAGCAAGGTAGCAGGGCTGATGCATGTGCAGCCATTACATGAGCAAATGCAAAATGTCCTTCCTACATTTATCCTATCTCAGAAAAATCTGTTTTCCAGCAGTCTGCCTTACCCCTAAAGGCAACACAATTTCTCACCAGTTGGTTTTCTTTTTCTTTCTCAATCCCTGAGCAAGAAAAATTGAGCACACTACACAAAAACTATCAATCTGAAAACAGAGTGTGTTAAATATTCTAATGTCTAGTGCTTGTCAGTTTCCCTTCTGACATCTCTGTGTAATGGATTTGGAGTTGTTCTCTAAATAGGAATGAACACTGAAATTCTGAATACTGAGATCAATACTGCATTGAATACCAACACCTATGTTCTAATGACAGGTCTGTGTGCACAGAATCATAGAATGTGTTCAGTTGGAAGGGGCCTTCAAAGGTCATCTAGTGCAACTCCCCTGCAGTGAGCAGGGACATCCTGCACTAGAATCATAGAATAGTTTGATAGAATCAG